>CM062922.1:145271168-145283708 GCA_031878705.1 Tapirus indicus
GTTAGGGTTAGGGTTAGGGTTAGGGTTAGGGTTAGGGTTAGGGTTAGGGTTAGGGTTAGGGTTAGGGTTAGGGTTAGGGTTAGGGTTAGGGTTAGGGTTAGGGTTAGGGTTAGGGTTAGGGTTAGGGTTAGGGTTAGGGTTAGGGTTAGGGTTAGGGTTAGGGTTAGGGTTAGGGTTAGGGTTAGGGTTAGGGTTAGGGTTAGGGTTAGGGTTAGGGTTAGGGTTAGGGTTAGGGTTAGGGTTAGGGTTAGGGTTAGGGTTAGGGTTAGGGTTAGGGTTAGGGTTAGGGTTAGGGTTAGGGTTAGGGTTAGGGTTAGGTTAGGGTTAGGGTTAGGGTTAGGGTTAGGGTTAGGGTTAGGGTTAGGTTAGGGTTAGGGTTAGGGTTAGGGTTAGGGTTAGGTTAGGGTTAGGGTTAGGGTTAGGGTTAGGGTTAGGGTTAGGGTTAGGGTTAGGGTTAGGGTTAGGGTTAGGGTTAGGGTTAGGGTTAGGGTTAGGGTTAGGGTTAGGGTTAGGGTTAGGGTTAGGGTTAGGGTTAGGTTAGGGTTAGGGTTAGGGTTAGGGTTAGGGTTAGGGTTAGGGTTAGGGTTAGGGTTAGGGTTAGGGTTAGGGTTAGGGTTAGGGTTAGGGTTAGGGTTAGGGTTAGGGTTAGGGTTAGGGTTAGGGTTAGGGTTAGGGTTAGGGTTAGGGTTAGGGTTAGGGTTAGGGTTAGGGTTAGGGTTAGGGTTAGGGTTAGGGTTAGGGTTAGGGTTAGGGTTAGGGTTAGGGTTAGGGTTAGGGTTAGGGTTAGGGTTAGGGTTAGGGTTAGGGTTAGGGTTAGGGTTAGGGTTAGGGTTAGGGTTAGGGTTAGGGTTAGGGTTAGGGTTAGGGTTAGGGTTAGGGTTAGGGTTAGGGTTAGGGTTAGGGTTAGGGTTAGGGTTAGGGTTAGGGTTAGGGTTAGGGTTAGGGTTAGGGTTAGGGTTAGGGTTAGGGTTAGGTTAGGGTTAGGGTTAGGGTTAGGGTTAGGGTTAGGGTTAGGGTTAGGGTTAGGGTTAGGGTTAGGGTTAGGGTTAGGGTTAGGGTTAGGGTTAGGGTTAGGGTTAGGGTTAGGGTTAGGGTTAGGGTTAGGGTTAGGGTTAGGGTTAGGGTTAGGGTTAGGGTTAGGGTTAGGGTTAGGTTAGGGTTAGGGTTAGGGTTAGGGTTAGGGTTAGGGTTAGGGTTAGGGTTAGGGTTAGGTTAGGGTTAGGGTTAGGTTAGGGTTAGGGTTAGGTTAGGGTTAGGGTTAGGGTAGGGTTAGGGTTAGGGTTAGGGTTAGGGTTAGGGTTAGGGTTAGGGTTAGGGTTAGGGTTAGGGTTAGGGTTAGGGTTAGGGTTAGGGTAGGGTTAGGGTTAGGGTTAGGGTTAGGGTTAGGGTTAGGGTTAGGGTTAGGGTTAGGGTTAGGGTTAGGGTTAGGGTTAGGGTTAGGGTTAGGGTTAGGGTTAGGGTTAGGGTTAGGGTTAGGGTTAGGGTTAGGGTTAGGGTTAGGGTTAGGGTTAGGGTTAGGGTTAGGGTTAGGGTTAGGGTTAGGGTTAGGGTTAGGGTTAGGGTTAGGGGTTAGGGTTAGGGTTAATAGGGTTAGGGTTAGGGTTAGGGTTAGGGTTAGGGTTAGGGTTAGGGTTAGGGTTAGGGTTAGGGTTAGGGTTAGGGTTAGGGTTAGGGTTAGGGTTAGGGTTAGGGTTAGGGTTAGGGTTAGGGTTAGGGTTAGGGTTAGGGTTAGGGTTAGGGTTAGGGTTAGGGTTAGGGTTAGGGTTAGGGTTAGGGTTAGGGTTAGGGTTAGGGTTAGGGTTAGGGTTAGGGTTAGGGTTAGGGTTAGGGTTAGGGTTAGGGTTAGGGTTAGGGTTAGGGTTAGGGTAGGGTTAGGGTTAGGGTTAGGGTTAGGGTTAGGGTTAGGGTTAGGGTTAGGGTTAGGGTTAGGGTTAGGGTTAGGGTTAGGGTTAGGGTTAGGGTTAGGGTTAGGGTTAGGGTTAGGGTTAGGGTTAGGGTTAGGGTTAGGGTTAGGGTTAGGGTTAGGGTTAGGGTTAGGGTTAGGGTTAGGGTTAGGGTTAGGGTTAGGGTTAGGGTTAGGGTTAGGGTTAGGGTTAGGGTTAGGGTTAGGGTTAGGGTTAGGGTTAGGGTTAGGTTAGGGTTAGGGTTAGGGTTAGGGTTAGGGTTAGGGTTAGGGTTAGGGTTAGGGTTAGGGTTAGGGTTAGGGTTAGGGTTAGGGTTAGGGTTAGGGTTAGGGTTAGGGTTAGGGTTAGGGTTAGGGTTAGGGTTAGGGTTAGGGTTAGGGTTAGGGTTAGGGTTAGGGTTAGGGTTAGGGTTAGGGTTAGGGTTAGGGTTAGGGTTAGGGTTAGGGTTAGGGTTAGGGTTAGGGTTAGGGTTAGGGTTAGGGTTAGGGTTAGGGTTAGGGTTAGGGTTAGGGTTAGGGTTAGGGTTAGGGTTAGGGTTAGGGTTAGGGTTAGGGTTAGGGTTAGGGTTAGGGTTAGGGTTAGGGTTAGGGTTAGGGTTAGGGTTAGGGTTAGGGTTAGGGTTAGGGTTAGGGTTAGGGTTAGGGTTAGGGTTAGGGTTAGGGTTAGGGTTAGGGTTAGGGTTAGGGTTAGGGTTAGGGTTAGGGTTAGGGTTAGGGTTAGGGTTAGGGTTAGGGTTAGGGTTAGGGTTAGGGTTAGGGTTAGGGTTAGGGTTAGGGTTAGGGTTAGGGTTAGGGTTAGGGTTAGGGTTAGGGTTAGGGTTAGGGTTAGGGTTAGGGTTAGGGTTAGGGTTAGGGTTAGGGTTAGGGTTAGGGTTAGGGTTAGGGTTAGGGTTAGGGTTAGGGTTAGGGTTAGGGTTAGGGTTAGGGGTTAGGGTTAGGGTTAGGGTTAGGGTTAGGGTTAGGGTTAGGGTTAGGGTTAGGGTTAGGGTTAGGGTTAGGGTTAGGGTTAGGGTTAGGGTTAGGGTTAGGGTTAGGGTTAGGGTTAGGGTTAGGGTTAGGGTTAGGGTTAGGGTTAGGGTTAGGGTTAGGGTTAGGGTTAGGGTTAGGGTTAGGGTTAGGGTTAGGGTTAGGGTTAGGGTTAGGGTTAGGGTTAGGGTTAGGGTTAGGGTTAGGGTTAGGGTTAGGGTTAGGGTTAGGGTTAGGGTTAGGGTTAGGGTTAGGGTTAGGGTTAGGGTTAGGGTTAGGGTTAGGGTTAGGGTTAGGGTTAGGGTTAGGGTTAGGGTTAGGGTTAGGGTTAGGGTTAGGGTTAGGGTTAGGGTTAGGGTTAGGGTTAGGGTTAGGGTTAGGGTTAGGGTTAGGGTTAGGGTTAGGGTTAGGGTTAGGGTTAGGGTTAGGGTTAGGGTTAGGGTTAGGGTTAGGGTTAGGGTTAGGGTTAGGGTTAGGGTTAGGGTTAGGGTTAGGGTTAGGGTTAGGGTTAGGGTTAGGGTTAGGGTTAGGGTTAGGGTTAGGGTTAGGGTTAGGGTTAGGGTTAGGGTTAGGGTTAGGGTTAGGGTTAGGGTTAGGGTTAGGGTTAGGGTTAGGGTTAGGGTTAGGGTTAGGGTTAGGGTTAGGGTTAGGGTTAGGGTTAGGGTTAGGGTTAGGGTTAGGGTTAGGGTTAGGGTTAGGGTTAGGGTTAGGGTTAGGGTTAGGGTTAGGGTTAGGGTTAGGGTTAGGGTTAGGGTTAGGGTTAGGGTTAGGGTTAGGGTTAGGGTTAGGGTTAGGGTTAGGGTTAGGGTTAGGGTTAGGGTTAGGGTTAGGGTTAGGGTTAGGGTTAGGGTTAGGGTTAGGGTTAGGGTTAGGGTTAGGGTTAGGGTTAGGGTTAGGGTTAGGGTTAGGGTTAGGGTTAGGGTTAGGGTTAGGGTTAGGGTTAGGGTTAGGGTTAGGGTTAGGGTTAGGGTTAGGGTTAGGGTTAGGGTTAGGGTTAGGGTTAGGGTTAGGGTTAGGGTTAGGGTTAGGGTTAGGGTTAGGGTTAGGGTTAGGGTTAGGGTTAGGGTTAGGGTTAGGGTTAGGGTTAGGGTTAGGGTTAGGGTTAGGGTTAGGGTTAGGGTTAGGGTTAGGGTTAGGGTTAGGGTTAGGGTTAGGGTTAGGGTTAGGGTTAGGGTTAGGGTTAGGGTTAGGGTTAGGGTTAGGGTTAGGGTTAGGGTTAGGGTTAGGGTTAGGGTTAGGGTTAGGGTTAGGGTTAGGGTTAGGGTTAGGGTTAGGGTTAGGGTTAGGGTTAGGGTTAGGGTTAGGGTTAGGGTTAGGGTTAGGGTTAGGGTTAGGGTTAGGGTTAGGGTTAGGGTTAGGGTTAGGGTTAGGGTTAGGGTTAGGGTTAGGGTTAGGGTTAGGGTTAGGGTTAGGGTTAGGGTTAGGGTTGGTTGGGTTAGGGTTAGGGTTAGGGTTAGGGTTAGGGTTAGGGTTAGGGTTAGGGTTAGGGTTAGGGTTAGGGTTAGGGTTAGGGTTAGGGTTAGGGTTAGGGTTAGGGTTAGGGTTAGGGTTAGGGTTAGGGTTAGGGTTAGGGTTAGGGTTAGGGTTAGGGTTAGGGTTAGGGTTAGGGTTAGGGTTAGGGTTAGGGTTAGGGTTAGGGTTAGGGTTAGGGTTAGGGTTAGGGTTAGGGTTAGGGTTAGGGTTAGGGTTAGGGTTAGGGTTAGGGTTAGGGTTAGGGTTAGGGTTAGGGTTAGGGTTAGGGTTAGGGTTAGGGTTAGGGTTAGGGTTAGGGTTAGGGTTAGGGTTAGGGTTAGGGTTAGGGTTAGGGTTAGGGTTAGGGTTAGGGTTAGGGTTAGGGTTAGGGTTAGGGTTAGGGTTAGGGTTAGGGTTAGGGTTAGGGTTAGGGTTAGGGTTAGGGTTAGGGTTAGGGTTAGGGTTAGGGTTAGGGTTAGGGTTAGGGTTAGGGTTAGGGTTAGGGTTAGGGTTAGGGTTAGGGTTAGGGTTAGGGTTAGGGTTAGGGTTAGGGTTAGGGTTAGGGTTAGGGTTAGGGTTAGGGTTAGGGTTAGGGTTAGGGTTAGGGTTAGGGTTAGGGTTAGGGTTAGGGTTAGGGTTAGGGTTAGGGTTAGGGTTAGGGTTAGGGTTAGGGTTAGGGTTAGGGTTAGGGTTAGGGTTAGGGTTAGGGTTAGGGTTAGGGTTAGGGTTAGGGTTAGGGTTAGGGTTAGGGTTAGGGTTAGGGTTAGGGTTAGGGTTAGGGTTAGGGTTAGGGTTAGGGTTAGGGTTAGGGTTAGGGTTAGGGTTAGGGTTAGGGTTAGGGTTAGGGTTAGGGTTAGGGTTAGGGTTAGGGTTAGGGTTAGGGTTAGGGTTAGGGTTAGGGTTAGGGTTAGGGTTAGGGTTAGGGTTAGGGTTAGGGTTAGGGTTAGGGTTAGGGTTAGGGTTAGGGTTAGGGTTAGGGTTAGGGTTAGGGTTAGGGTTAGGGTTAGGGTTAGGGTTAGGGTTAGGGTTAGGGTTAGGGTTAGGGTTAGGGTTAGGGTTAGGGTTAGGGTTAGGGTTAGGGTTAGGGTTAGGGTTAGGGTTAGGGTTAGGGTTAGGGTTAGGGTTAGGGTTAGGGTTAGGGTTAGGGTTAGGGTTAGGGTTAGGGTTAGGGTTAGGGTTAGGGTTAGGGTTAGGGTTAGGGTTAGGGTTAGGGTTAGGGTTAGGGTTAGGGTTAGGGTTAGGGTTAGGGTTAGGGTTAGGGTTAGGGTTAGGGTTAGGGTTAGGGTTAGGGTTAGGGTTAGGGTTAGGGTTAGGGTTAGGGTTAGGGTTAGGGTTAGGGTTAGGGTTAGGGTTAGGGTTAGGGTTAGGGTTAGGGTTAGGGTTAGGGTTAGGGTTAGGGTTAGGGTTAGGGTTAGGGTTAGGGTTAGGGTTAGGGTTAGGGTTAGGGTTAGGGTTAGGGTTAGGGTTAGGGTTAGGGTTAGGGTTAGGGTTAGGGTTAGGGTTAGGGTTAGGGTTAGGGTTAGGGTTAGGGTTAGGGTTAGGGTTAGGGTTAGGGTTAGGGTTAGGGTTAGGGTTAGGGTTAGGGTTAGGGTTAGGGTTAGGGTTAGGGTTAGGGTTAGGGTTAGGGTTAGGGTTAGGGTTAGGGTTAGGGTTAGGGTTAGGGTTAGGGTTAGGGTTAGGGTTAGGGTTAGGGTTAGGGTTAGGGTTAGGGTTAGGGTTAGGGTTAGGGTTAGGGTTAGGGTTAGGGTTAGGGTTAGGGTTAGGGTTAGGGTTAGGGTTAGGGTTAGGGTTAGGGTTAGGGTTAGGGTTAGGGTTAGGGTTAGGGTTAGGGTTAGGGTTAGGGTTAGGGTTAGGGTTAGGGTTAGGGTTAGGGTTAGGGTTAGGGTTAGGGTTAGGGTTAGGGTTAGGGTTAGGGTTAGGGTTAGGGTTAGGGTTAGGGTTAGGGTTAGGGTTAGGGTTAGGGTTAGGGTTAGGGTTAGGGTTAGGGTTAGGGTTAGGGTTAGGGTTAGGGTTAGGGTTAGGGTTAGGGTTAGGGTTAGGGTTAGGGTTAGGGTTAGGGTTAGGGTTAGGGTTAGGGTTAGGGTTAGGGTTAGGGTTAGGGTTAGGGTTAGGGTTAGGGTTAGGGTTAGGGTTAGGGTTAGGGTTAGGGTTAGGGTTAGGGTTAGGGTTAGGGTTAGGGTTAGGGTTAGGGTTAGGGTTAGGGTTAGGGTTAGGGTTAGGGTTAGGGTTAGGGTTAGGGTTAGGGTTAGGGTTAGGGTTAGGGTTAGGGTTAGGGTTAGGGTTAGGGTTAGGGTTAGGGTTAGGGTTAGGGTTAGGGTTAGGGTTAGGGTTAGGGTTAGGGTTAGGGTTAGGGTTAGGGTTAGGGTTAGGGTTAGGGTTAGGGTTAGGGTTAGGGTTAGGGTTAGGGTTAGGGTTAGGGTTAGGGTTAGGGTTAGGGTTAGGGTTAGGGTTAGGGTTAGGGTTAGGGTTAGGGTTAGGGTTAGGGTTAGGGTTAGGGTTAGGGTTAGGGTTAGGGTTAGGGTTAGGGTTAGGGTTAGGGTTAGGGTTAGGGTTAGGGTTAGGGTTAGGGTTAGGGTTAGGGTTAGGGTTAGGGTTAGGGTTAGGGTTAGGGTTAGGGTTAGGGTTAGGGTTAGGGTTAGGGTTAGGGTTAGGGTTAGGGTTAGGGTTAGGGTTAGGGTTAGGGTTAGGGTTAGGGTTAGGGTTAGGGTTAGGGTTAGGGTTAGGGTTAGGGTTAGGGTTAGGGTTAGGGTTAGGGTTAGGGTTAGGGTTAGGGTTAGGGTTAGGGTTAGGGTTAGGGTTAGGGTTAGGGTTAGGGTTAGGGTTAGGGTTAGGGTTAGGGTTAGGGTTAGGGTTAGGGTTAGGGTTAGGGTTAGGGTTAGGGTTAGGGTTAGGGTTAGGGTTAGGGTTAGGGTTAGGGTTAGGGTTAGGGTTAGGGTTAGGGTTAGGGTTAGGGTTAGGGTTAGGGTTAGGGTTAGGGTTAGGGTTAGGGTTAGGGTTAGGGTTAGGGTTAGGGTTAGGGTTAGGGTTAGGGTTAGGGTTAGGGTTAGGGTTAGGGTTAGGGTTAGGGTTAGGGTTAGGGTTAGGGTTAGGGTTAGGGTTAGGGTTAGGGTTAGGGTTAGGGTTAGGGTTAGGGTTAGGGTTAGGGTTAGGGTTAGGGTTAGGGTTAGGGTTAGGGTTAGGGTTAGGGTTAGGGTTAGGGTTAGGGTTAGGGTTAGGGTTAGGGTTAGGGTTAGGGTTAGGGTTAGGGTTAGGGTTAGGGTTAGGGTTAGGGTTAGGGTTAGGGTTAGGGTTAGGGTTAGGGTTAGGGTTAGGGTTAGGGTTAGGGTTAGGGTTAGGGTTAGGGTTAGGGTTAGGGTTAGGGTTAGGGTTAGGGTTAGGGTTAGGGTTAGGGTTAGGGTTAGGGTTAGGGTTAGGGTTAGGGTTAGGGTTAGGGTTAGGGTTAGGGTTAGGGTTAGGGTTAGGGTTAGGGTTAGGGTTAGGGTTAGGGTTAGGGTTAGGGTTAGGGTTAGGGTTAGGGTTAGGGTTAGGGTTAGGGTTAGGGTTAGGGTTAGGGTTAGGGTTAGGGTTAGGGTTAGGGTTAGGGTTAGGGTTAGGGTTAGGGTTAGGGTTAGGGTTAGGGTTAGGGTTAGGGTTAGGGTTAGGGTTAGGGTTAGGGTTAGGGTTAGGGTTAGGGTTAGGGTTAGGGTTAGGGTTAGGGTTAGGGTTAGGGTTAGGGTTAGGGTTAGGGTTAGGGTTAGGGTTAGGGTTAGGGTTAGGGTTAGGGTTAGGGTTAGGGTTAGGGTTAGGGTTAGGGTTAGGGTTAGGGTTAGGGTTAGGGTTAGGGTTAGGGTTAGGGTTAGGGTTAGGGTTAGGGTTAGGGTTAGGGTTAGGGTTAGGGTTAGGGTTAGGGTTAGGGTTAGGGTTAGGGTTAGGGTTAGGGTTAGGGTTAGGGTTAGGGTTAGGGTTAGGGTTAGGGTTAGGGTTAGGGTTAGGGTTAGGGTTAGGGTTAGGGTTAGGGTTAGGGTTAGGGTTAGGGTTAGGGTTAGGGTTAGGGTTAGGGTTAGGGTTAGGGTTAGGGTTAGGGTTAGGGTTAGGGTTAGGGTTAGGGTTAGGGTTAGGGTTAGGGTTAGGGTTAGGGTTAGGGTTAGGGTTAGGGTTAGGGTTAGGGTTAGGGTTAGGGTTAGGGTTAGGGTTAGGGTTAGGGTTAGGGTTAGGGTTAGGGTTAGGGTTAGGGTTAGGGTTAGGGTTAGGGTTAGGGTTAGGGTTAGGGTTAGGGTTAGGGTTAGGGTTAGGGTTAGGGTTAGGGTTAGGGTTAGGGTTAGGGTTAGGGTTAGGGTTAGGGTTAGGGTTAGGGTTAGGGTTAGGGTTAGGGTTAGGGTTAGGGTTAGGGTTAGGGTTAGGGTTAGGGTTAGGGTTAGGGTTAGGGTTAGGGTTAGGGTTAGGGTTAGGGTTAGGGTTAGGGTTAGGGTTAGGGTTAGGGTTAGGGTTAGGGTTAGGGTTAGGGTTAGGGTTAGGGTTAGGGTTAGGGTTAGGGTTAGGGTTAGGGTTAGGGTTAGGGTTAGGGTTAGGGTTAGGGTTAGGGTTAGGGTTAGGGTTAGGGTTAGGGTTAGGGTTAGGGTTAGGGTTAGGGTTAGGGTTAGGGTTAGGGTTAGGGTTAGGGTTAGGGTTAGGGTTAGGGTTAGGGTTAGGGTTAGGGTTAGGGTTAGGGTTAGGGTTAGGGTTAGGGTTAGGGTTAGGGTTAGGGTTAGGGTTAGGGTTAGGGTTAGGGTTAGGGTTAGGGTTAGGGTTAGGGTTAGGGTTAGGGTTAGGGTTAGGGTTAGGGTTAGGGTTAGGGTTAGGGTTAGGGTTAGGGTTAGGGTTAGGGTTAGGGTTAGGGTTAGGGTTAGGGTTAGGGTTAGGGTTAGGGTTAGGGTTAGGGTTAGGGTTAGGGTTAGGGTTAGGGTTAGGGTTAGGGTTAGGGTTAGGGTTAGGGTTAGGGTTAGGGTTAGGGTTAGGGTTAGGGTTAGGGTTAGGGTTAGGGTTAGGGTTAGGGTTAGGGTTAGGGTTAGGGTTAGGGTTAGGGTTAGGGTTAGGGTTAGGGTTAGGGTTAGGGTTAGGGTTAGGGTTAGGGTTAGGGTTAGGGTTAGGGTTAGGGTTAGGGTTAGGGTTAGGGTTAGGGTTAGGGTTAGGGTTAGGGTTAGGGTTAGGGTTAGGGTTAGGGTTAGGGTTAGGGTTAGGGTTAGGGTTAGGGTTAGGGTTAGGGTTAGGGTTAGGGTTAGGGTTAGGGTTAGGGTTAGGGTTAGGGTTAGGGTTAGGGTTAGGGTTAGGGTTAGGGTTAGGGTTAGGGTTAGGGTTAGGGTTAGGGTTAGGGTTAGGGTTAGGGTTAGGGTTAGGGTTAGGGTTAGGGTTAGGGTTAGGGTTAGGGTTAGGGTTAGGGTTAGGGTTAGGGTTAGGGTTAGGGTTAGGGTTAGGGTTAGGGTTAGGGTTAGGGTTAGGGTTAGGGTTAGGGTTAGGGTTAGGGTTAGGGTTAGGGTTAGGGTTAGGGTTAGGGTTAGGGTTAGGGTTAGGGTTAGGGTTAGGGTTAGGGTTAGGGTTAGGGTTAGGGTTAGGGTTAGGGTTAGGGTTAGGGTTAGGGTTAGGGTTAGGGTTAGGGTTAGGGTTAGGGTTAGGGTTAGGGTTAGGGTTAGGGTTAGGGTTAGGGTTAGGGTTAGGGTTAGGGTTAGGGTTAGGGTTAGGGTTAGGGTTAGGGTTAGGGTTAGGGTTAGGGTTAGGGTTAGGGTTAGGGTTAGGGTTAGGGTTAGGGTTAGGGTTAGGGTTAGGGTTAGGGTTAGGGTTAGGGTTAGGGTTAGGGTTAGGGTTAGGGTTAGGGTTAGGGTTAGGGTTAGGGTTAGGGTTAGGGTTAGGGTTAGGGTTAGGGTTAGGGTTAGGGTTAGGGTTAGGGTTAGGGTTAGGGTTAGGGTTAGGGTTAGGGTTAGGGTTAGGGTTAGGGTTAGGGTTAGGGTTAGGGTTAGGGTTAGGGTTAGGGTTAGGGTTAGGGTTAGGGTTAGGGTTAGGGTTAGGGTTAGGGTTAGGGTTAGGGTTAGGGTTAGGGTTAGGGTTAGGGTTAGGGTTAGGGTTAGGGTTAGGGTTAGGGTTAGGGTTAGGGTTAGGGTTAGGGTTAGGGTTAGGGTTAGGGTTAGGGTTAGGGTTAGGGTTAGGGTTAGGGTTAGGGTTAGGGTTAGGGTTAGGGTTAGGGTTAGGGTTAGGGTTAGGGTTAGGGTTAGGGTTAGGGTTAGGGTTAGGGTTAGGGTTAGGGTTAGGGTTAGGGTTAGGGTTAGGGTTAGGGTTAGGGTTAGGGTTAGGGTTAGGGTTAGGGTTAGGGTTAGGGTTAGGGTTAGGGTTAGGGTTAGGGTTAGGGTTAGGGTTAGGGTTAGGGTTAGGGTTAGGGTTAGGGTTAGGGTTAGGGTTAGGGTTAGGGTTAGGGTTAGGGTTAGGGTTAGGGTTAGGGTTAGGGTTAGGGTTAGGGTTAGGGTTAGGGTTAGGGTTAGGGTTAGGGTTAGGGTTAGGGTTAGGGTTAGGGTTAGGGTTAGGGTTAGGGTTAGGGTTAGGGTTAGGGTTAGGGTTAGGGTTAGGGTTAGGGTTAGGGTTAGGGTTAGGGTTAGGGTTAGGGTTAGGGTTAGGGTTAGGGTTAGGGTTAGGGTTAGGGTTAGGGTTAGGGTTAGGGTTAGGGTTAGGGTTAGGGTTAGGGTTAGGGTTAGGGTTAGGGTTAGGGTTAGGGTTAGGGTTAGGGTTAGGGTTAGGGTTAGGGTTAGGGTTAGGGTTAGGGTTAGGGTTAGGGTTAGGGTTAGGGTTAGGGTTAGGGTTAGGGTTAGGGTTAGGGTTAGGGTTAGGGTTAGGGTTAGGGTTAGGGTTAGGGTTAGGGTTAGGGTTAGGGTTAGGGTTAGGGTTAGGGTTAGGGTTAGGGTTAGGGTTAGGGTTAGGGTTAGGGTTAGGGTTAGGGTTAGGGTTAGGGTTAGGGTTAGGGTTAGGGTTAGGGTTAGGGTTAGGGTTAGGGTTAGGGTTAGGGTTAGGGTTAGGGTTAGGGTTAGGGTTAGGGTTAGGGTTAGGGTTAGGGTTAGGGTTAGGGTTAGGGTTAGGGTTAGGGTTAGGGTTAGGGTTAGGGTTAGGGTTAGGGTTAGGGTTAGGGTTAGGGTTAGGGTTAGGGTTAGGGTTAGGGTTAGGGTTAGGGTTAGGGTTAGGGTTAGGGTTAGGGTTAGGGTTAGGGTTAGGGTTAGGGTTAGGGTTAGGGTTAGGGTTAGGGTTAGGGTTAGGGTTAGGGTTAGGGTTAGGGTTAGGGTTAGGGTTAGGGTTAGGGTTAGGGTTAGGGTTAGGGTTAGGGTTAGGGTTAGGGTTAGGGTTAGGGTTAGGGTTAGGGTTAGGGTTAGGGTTAGGGTTAGGGTTAGGGTTAGGGTTAGGGTTAGGGTTAGGGTTAGGGTTAGGGTTAGGGTTAGGGTTAGGGTTAGGGTTAGGGTTAGGGTTAGGGTTAGGGTTAGGGTTAGGGTTAGGGTTAGGGTTAGGGTTAGGGTTAGGGTTAGGGTTAGGGTTAGGGTTAGGGTTAGGGTTAGGGTTAGGGTTAGGGTTAGGGTTAGGGTTAGGGTTAGGGTTAGGGTTAGGGTTAGGGTTAGGGTTAGGGTTAGGGTTAGGGTTAGGGTTAGGGTTAGGGTTAGGGTTAGGGTTAGGGTTAGGGTTAGGGTTAGGGTTAGGGTTAGGGTTAGGGTTAGGGTTAGGGTTAGGGTTAGGGTTAGGGTTAGGGTTAGGGTTAGGGTTAGGGTTAGGGTTAGGGTTAGGGTTAGGGTTAGGGTTAGGGTTAGGGTTAGGGTTAGGGTTAGGGTTAGGGTTAGGGTTAGGGTTAGGGTTAGGGTTAGGGTTAGGGTTAGGGTTAGGGTTAGGGTTAGGGTTAGGGTTAGGGTTAGGGTTAGGGTTAGGGTTAGGGTTAGGGTTAGGGTTAGGGTTAGGGTTAGGGTTAGGGTTAGGGTTAGGGTTAGGGTTAGGGTTAGGGTTAGGGTTAGGGTTAGGGTTAGGGTTAGGGTTAGGGTTAGGGTTAGGGTTAGGGTTAGGGTTAGGGTTAGGGTTAGGGTTAGGGTTAGGGTTAGGGTTAGGGTTAGGGTTAGGGTTAGGGTTAGGGTTAGGGTTAGGGTTAGGGTTAGGGTTAGGGTTAGGGTTAGGGTTAGGGTTAGGGTTAGGGTTAGGGTTAGGGTTAGGGTTAGGGTTAGGGTTAGGGTTAGGGTTAGGGTTAGGGTTAG